>JAKZAO010000010.1:19048458-19068858 GCA_023053555.1 Branchinecta lindahli | reverse complement strand
AAAATGAGGTTCGCCGTTAATGGTCAGGACTAGGCCTATTCCCGCCAGGGTGCCCTGTCCTACCGGAGAAGTTGCGATTTTTTCAACTTTGTGGTGAAAGTGCAGGAAGTTTGGCCAGGAAAACTTAGGAAAACCAGGAATACTTAGAAGTTTTCCCGGAAAAGCAATTTGTCTTGAGCGAGTCCGATAGGCCCTGGATCACTCCAAAAATCAAACAACTAATTCGCGAAAAAGCCACCTTAAGGCGGTCAAGTGGTGACTCAGCATCCCACCGCTGTCACCAGTGTTAAACTATGTTAAACTATGACTCTCGGATGATACCTTTACGTTAACCTGTTGTCCGAAACCGAGAATCTAGTATACTTGTAGCGTGTACCCGAGCGGTTGGTACATACGGACTTTACCGGTACTCTGATATTAATCCTCGAAGGGTTGGTTCGTGACTGTGGAGGGGGAAGTTCGGACGGTAGGTCCTAGGTCCCTACATTCAATAAATACTGTTTTAGAAATCACACTTACGTTTAATATTGAAGTTCTGCATACATCTGTTAATCCATCCTTAATCACTACTGACTTCTCACTGACTTAAGACTGACTTAACTAATACATATACAACGGTCTTTATATACCTGCTTTTACACTTTGCCTAAATCGTTTCCACTCTGGTTAAATCGGTTCACTCTTGAAAGCATAAAACAGCTGTGAGGAAATTCTCCTTCGAGAAAAAGGCAATTAGCGAGAAACATTTGGAATCAAATGTTTCGTGTCGTTACAGTTACGATTATTAAGAAACAAAATCGTTAGCCTGTGTCGTGAGGCAAGAAAGTCGTTTGGGAAATCCCTCTCGGATCCTGAAAACAAAAAGGACCCCCGCAAATGGCACCGTCTAGTAAGGCAGATTGCCGGAAAAACAGTATCATCCAGTATCCGTATTCTAAACGACGACGGGTCACTCGTGAGTGCAAATGATGTCAATGATTACTTTACTGGCATTTGTACATCTTTCCCCTCCCCAACTAGCAATGAAATAGAAAACCTACTGTCATCATGCCCTGACGAAGGTGAAACCGAAATCACTAAATATCAAGTTTTCAAAGAGCTAAATAAGTTGAGTGCATCCAGTAGTTCCTTTCCTCAAGAATTGCCCATAAAGTTAATCCGAGAATTCTCTTTATTCTTGGCTAACATCATCAACGAAAGTTTCGCCCAGTCAACTTTCCCGTCGTGCTGGAAGCGCGCATATGTACGTGTTATACCGAAGACCAAAACACCGAAGTCTTGCAACGAGCTGCGACCAATATCAATCACATCTGCATTTGCAAAAGTCACCGAGTCGTTCATCCTGCGTGAACTGCTCAAGCAAACACGTGAAAACATTGACCGTTATCAGTATGGCGGCCTCAAAGGTTGCAATACCTCAATATATCTCGTGCGCCTTGTCGACATTATCTTCAAGTGGCTGGACAAGGGCAATACCTTCATCGACCTAGCTCTCGCTGATTTTCGGAAGGCATTCGACCTAATATGCCACCTCACGGCAGCGACGAATATGCGAACAATGGGCGCACAGAAGCGGTCTCTTACATTAGTAATGAGTTTTCTCCAGGACAGGATGCAATGTGTGTTTCCATTATTTGATGGTGACTCGATTTCAAACTGGACTAAACTTACCTGTGGAGCCCCTCAGGGCACAAGACTTGCTGGGTTCATATTCATCTGCCTGATCAACTTTCTCCTCCAGAGTTTTGAAGAGCGACTCAAATTCGTCGACGATTTGTCATTCGTCCTCAAGTACCTCGTGAAAGAAGGTGTAATCCATACATGAGCTATTACTCGGAAAAATAATAGCGTGCTATTACTATTACTAATACTGTAGTGTAATAGCAAAGATATTACTATTATTATTACTGACCGAAAAAGTAATACTATTACTATTACTTTTTAAGTAATAGTAAAAGCTATTACTATTAGTATTACTTTTGTGTGTATATGATTTGAACCCATATTGCCCATTTGTAATGTATTAACTATATCCTACAAGATGAGAATCCCGCTATAGGAACGCAGCTCGCAGCGAAAGAACTCGGTAGTATTGCATGGGAATTAAATTTGCATACAATCGGTCCTCTGAGGTGGGGAATTAACTAACGATACTAAACTAAAGCCAGACCAGAGCAATGGGAATTAGGGCAAAGTAATAGTAAAACTATTACTATTGCTTCATAGATAATAGTAAAACTATTACTATTACTATCACTTAGTAAAAAAATAATAGCGAAAACTATTACTATTACTATTACTGCAAAAAAAGTAATATTACTATTACTATTACTGTAACTACTACTAATAGCTCATGTATGGTGTAATCGAATGCCAGTTCAGTGAGACCCTCCTGGCATCCTTCTCTGAGGATTGTGAACGTTACAAACTGACACTTAATGCAGAAAAATCAAAGATCCTCAGGTTCTGCCCCTTAAAACGTGATCTCCAGTTTCCGCAAGTCCCTTTTCCTGTTGTTCATTCTGCGAAGATCCTCGGAGTAACATTATCGGGTGACTGCTCATTCACTGAACACGTAGAGCAGGTTATAAAGGCCGGCAATGCTTCGCTTCAGGGTTGTCGACATAACGTCCCCATTCGAAACGTCCCCTGTCGAAACGTCCCCATGACAAAACGTCCCCGTGACAAAACGTCCCCATGACAAAACGTCCCCATGACAAAACGTCCCCGTGACAAAACGTCCCCACTCAAAACGTCCACTGACAAAACGTCCCCATGACGAAACGTCCCCGGCTATAGATTTTACATCAGACCAGCATTCTCTCAAAGCGGAATAATTTAAGACCACGGCATGGGAATAAGGGATTAAAATGACCTAGGTATATAAATGTTATCCCGAGAAATCAGGGTTTACTAATCACTTGGCGACTGCTACAAAATGAGGGTTACCTACTCAAAAAGAAAAGCCCAATGATCCGAATCCACCAATAAATTTGTTTCATAAAGGTAAGCAAACTAGGACTTGTTTAGCTTTTCTCTTTACTTGTCTCAGAAGGGATGGGACTCGGACGGATATGAGCCACTGCAGATTTTGGGGGCACTCTTGACCTACAAGTAAATAGGTATATCTGCAGGCACTGGATTCTCCAATGACACTGATCCAGAATTCTAGGTTTGGAAAGCACTTACCGGCCGGCGCTTAAAGTTTAACTGAAAAGCCAACTCATTTGTGTGTCATTTAATTGGATACACTGAATTATTTAGATTCTGCAAAGGGATTTTTTTATTTTCCACTATCTGCTCTAGTTGTGAGGCTCAGAATATTTCCAGCCGTCCCCACAGCGTAAATTCTACTACGACGCGGGAAATTTTAATCTCAACACAAATGCTGCTTTTCAGTGGGCAGTGGTGATATCGGTGAAGATTACTTAGTGACTGAACAAAAAAAAATGATAAATCTTTCTCGCAAGGCATACAGCAAAAATAAAAGCGCATAGAGGCACCACAAATCACACGGAAATTCCACTATTTGAAAATCGATTATTCGTGAATAGCGGAACAACGAAGTAACTAATTTTCAGCGGGTGTTCAAGCCAATTTAAGTGAATAGGTGATGGGTAACTATATTGTCCTATCCTAGCCCTTTTCGGTTGAACTTTAAATACTTGTCCACATTAGCAAATTAGTTGCAACGGAGTAAGACTTTAAAGTTTAACTGAAAAGGCCCTACCCATTACTTATTATTTTAAAGTGACACGAAGATTCAATGAAAATGCGGATCTGTGGTACCTCTATGCGCTTGTACCTGTGTTGTATGCTTGATTAAAAGAATTTACGAAAAATAAGTTAATATAAGGAATGTTCCCAAATGTTCCTGCTTCAATGTTCCCACATCTGTAGTGCACACTGTGAAGTTGTTTTACCTATCGAACATGCACCTGAAGATCGAGGAGAACTTAAAAATCTATGCTTGGGGACGTTTCCCCGATGAAAAATTCTTTGAATGGGTAGTAGTATGGTAGTTGTACGAAAAAGTTGCATGGAATTATAGGTAGTACTATGGAATAGTTTGAATAGCGATATGTAGTACTATGGAATACTTTGATAAACATGCCTCCGACTGGGCTAATCTTATGTAGTAGTATCAAATAGCAGCCAGTTTGCTAGTAGTAGCATGTAGTAGCAACGTTGCTACTACATGCTACTTTTTCGTACTACTCCATACGACTAATTCTCGGATATTTTTCATCGGGTCGCCACGGGGACGTTTTGTCATGGGGACGTTTTGTCACGGGGACGTTTTGTCATGGGGACGTTTTGACACGGGGACGTTTTGACACGGGGACGTTTTGTCATGGGGACGTTTTGTCACGGGGACGTTTTGTCACGGGGACGTTTCGACGGGGACGTTTCGCCAGGGGACGTTTTGTCATGGGGACGTTTCGTCGGTAAGCCAATTGTTGGAAACAGTAGTGACGACTACAACAAAATCCTGAAAGAACTAAACCTTGAGTCTCTCAGCGACAGACGACTATCACAGATTCTGTCTTTCGGCAAGTCACTGCTATCTTCGTCCCATCACAGGCCGATCCTCCCACCCGACGCTCCTGTTAACACACGTACCAGATCCCAGTTAAAGCTTCAGCCTCCCGTCTGCAGAACAAACCGCTTCAAGAACACGTTTGTCCCCTTTTTTGTGGAAGTATACAATGCGATCTAGTGCTTTTTCGTTATTTTTGAATTATTGTTGTTAAGACGACATAAATTAGCCTTGGCTACACTGTTCGTTCTGTAATAAACCTATGCCTATGCCTATCGTCTTCTTGCACCGTCACATCGGCTCGGTAATGAGAATTCTTTATAATAATAATAATATATTCTTTATTTCCATAATAGCACAACATAGTAAGGCTAGCAGAGGATCGTCATGACGTAACACGTGTCAGAGCAGTGACTTACAATGTATACAGTATATGATAGGAATGAATAGGCCTACATAGTATAATACAGGTCACACAACAAGAGTTAAAATGGGAAATAATATAAGGAAGCATTAAGAGCTAAAATGAGAAATAAAAAAGGTACGAATGATGATAAATATCGGCCAGACGAATTTACTAGGGGCGGGGTAATTTGAAGCCGATTTTTTAGTTTTTAGTCTAGTGATGGGCTGATTGATAATCTATTATAATTTATTATATTGATAATCTATTGTGATAATCTATCTATATATTGATAATCTATTTTTCTTTGTATTTGCACTTATGCCTTTGGGCAGTGCGTTATATATCATTCATTCATTCATTCATTGGGGCAATCACTAGGTTATTTGTAAGATAAGTGTTCATATATTCATATAGATAAGATAAGATCATATAGATCAGATAAGATTCATATAGATAAGATATCCATATAATTTATACAAAAACGGATTCGTCAGCTGTGATGCTTATGAAGCGATATTTCGGTCCTTCTTTGGCAAGTGTTCATCTTCTAAAATAAGCTTGAGTGAGGTCCTTGACAGTGCAAACGCAAACCTTTGCAAGTGCAGTGCAAACCTTGGTTTATCCATAAGTTCATTTTCCAGCTTGAGCGGCTTGAGCCTGACGAGGACACTTGCCAAAAACGGCCTAGATAGCTCTAATAAAATTCAGCCGACGTATCCGTTTTGCACTGTCAAGTATGATTCGCAGTCAACCTAGGCTGAAAGAATACTTGAATGACGGCATCCTTTTCTCTGATCGAGGCTGGAAAATATCGGATAAATTACTCATTACTGGTGGATTGTTCGCCTCTGATTTCAGTTTCTTTTTTTTTTTGCTGCGAAAATAACGTGTTTTATATTTTTATTTATACTGTACTAGATAAAATCTGAGTAATGAAAAATATTTTGAAGCTATATCGTATAGTAGATACAGTTTATATTCCAGTATTCTAACATCCTTTATAAAAATTAAAATCCCGTTCCGGCTGCCTTTAGCCTCACTCATTCCCATTGGCTTCAAAGAAAAACACAGAGAAACCCCTGCCAACATTTCTGACCAGTGGGCTCCTTGGAAACCCTCGAAAGGAGCCAAACACGGAAAATGCAGAAATAAGTTTAGTGACTTCAGGGTGGGTAAAAGTGACTTCGGAATTCCAAAATCTCTGAAATGAAAAGGATGGAATGATTGGGACGTAGGCTAGAGTGAATGAGTAATATGGGTACGGATACTAGTGTCGTGAAAACGTAGGAAAAAGAGATGGAAAGTTTAATTGTTTTCTAAAGTGCCAGTGACGTTAAAGGAACAGAAAACTTGACTCAGACTTGACTCGGGGAGCTAGCTAACATATCAAGAATGTACCCTGAGTCGATATTGAGAGTAATAAAAATCCTCGTTACAACCATTGCAGTTTCCGGGCAGTTTCCGAGAATTCGACTTTTGAGCAAAAGGTTTGCAAAAGCAAAAGGTTTGTGTGCCGCGACTAGGAATCGAACCCCGGCCGTCTAGTCTAGGAGGTCGTTACTCTGTAGTCTACATGTAACAAGACCAAAGGTTTCGATGGGATCCCAAAAATTTAATATTTGACCCAGACAACTACGTCTTGACTACGCCAGATCCAGTCTTCGCCAGGCTAATCATCTGAGAAAATTAAGTTCAGATATACCTGTATAAGCCATATTTATTTTGACGATACTGATCGAAACTTCCTGCTTTACTTCTGCCGAATTTCCGTTTTCGGCCGAATTCCGAGCGAACTACTTGTCCAGCCAAAAAAAGATAGTTCAGAAACGAATTCAGCGCATCGCCGTATCCCTATAAAGAACGTCTAATCAACTTCAAATAAAACTTTAACTTCTAAAAAAATCCGGTTTCAACCGGATTCCGGACGAACTATATGTCCGGATAAAAAATGATTGTCATATACAGATTCAGCGTCTCTTCTTACCCTTAAATCTATCATCTAATCAACTTCAAATACAAATTTTACTTTTAACAAATTTTCCGGTTTCGGCCTGATTCCGGGCGAACTACTTGTCCGGCGATAAAATGGTTTTCACCATCGTGTTCAGCATGTCTTCTTACCCCTAAATCGAACATCTAATCAACTTCAAATAAAACTTTTGCTTTTAACAAATTTTCCGGTTTCGGCCGGATTCCGGGATAACTACTAGTCCGCCGAGAAAATGGTTTGCACCATCGTGTTCAGCATGTCTTCTTACCCCTAAATCGAACATCTAATCAACTTCAAATAAAACTTTTGCTTTGAACAAATTTTCCGGTTTCGGCCGGATTCCGGACTAACTACTTGTCCGGTCAAAAAATGGTTTTCACTGTCGTGTTCAGCATGTCTTCTTACCCCTAGATCCAACATCTAATTAACTTCAAATAAAACTTTTACTTTTAACAAACTTTCCGGTTTTGGCCGGATTCCGGGCGAACTACTTGTCCGGCGAGAAAATGGTTTTCACTATCGTGATCAGCATGTCTTCTTACCCCATAATCGACTATCACATTAGCTGTTTCAAAATATTTTGTTTGTCCCTTAATTTAAACCCCCTCCCCCACCCCTAAATGTAGGGCTACAGTGCCCATCTACGAACTTGACCTTACTCTTGACCCAAAGAATACTCACACCAAGTTCCATCAAAATATCTCATTCCCTTCGAGAGTTATCGTGCTTACAGACAGACAGACGGACGGACGGACGGACGGACGGACAGACGGACAACTTTTGCGATGTCATAGGTATCCGTCACTAACGTTTTGGGATCCCAAAAAGGCGAACTTTTACAGTACATGAGTGCATAATTACAGTGCATAACGGGCAAGGGCCTGCCAGCTAGCTTTGGGGACACTAAGGGGGGGGGGGTTCGAGACAGTTCGAGATGACGAAGAAGGGGGGGCCTGTCGACAATAAGACCCTGTATATTTATTCAAGCCCCCCGGGCGATTCGATGGCCGAAAGTTGCGTAGTCAAGTTTACTGTTCCTTTAAAGGATGATATCAAATTTTTCACTGCTAAATAGCAAATATTCTAGTGTCCCGGAGTGAACTGGAAATTAGCAAGTGGGTTAATCGGAAACGGATTTACCGGTAAAAGATTTGCGTCACCGGCCATGTCCGAACCCTGAGAGGAGTAATTGTACTATTCTGGAGGTATTTATTTTCGGTTGTCTCACGTCTCAACGGATATTTCCAGGACCACGGAACATCGGAACTCATGGAATTGTACGATCTTCAGATCGCAGAACTGGAAGATCGGATTTCCGGTCTTGAAAATAACATTGAAGACGCCCACCGGAAAATTTCTCGGGAAAGAGCCATCTGCGCAAAGCAGTTTCGACATCTAGCGTCTGCGAATGAACTACTGAGTCTTCGCGAGTCCGAGCTGAAGCTGGCGAAAGAGGACTTGCAAAGCGCTCTGGAGCAACTGGACATGCACGAAGAGGAGAAACGAGAGGTAATTTCATTAGATCCAACAAAATTCGTCTTGGAGCTGAAACGGCGCGGCACGAGTTTTTTCCACTAGCGACTCCGAATTCCCCTAGGCGAATGCGAATCAGTGTTCTATGGGTACCAAGCTTTAAAGTTTAACCGAAAGGGCTAGGATAGGACAATCTAGTTACCCATCACTTATTCACTTAAGTTGGCTCGAAGACCCGCTGAAAATGAGTTATTTCGTTGTTCCGCTATTCACGAATAATTGATTTTCAAATAGTGGAATTTCCGTGTGATTTGTGGTGCCTCTATGCGCTTTTATTTTTGTTGTATTCCTTACGAGAAAGATTTACCATTTTTTTTTTGTTCAGGCACTAAGCAATCGTCACCAATCTCACCCCTGCCCACTGAAAAGCCGCATTTGTGTTGAGATTAAAATTTCCCGCGTCATAGTAGAATTTACGCTGTGGGGACGGCCGGAGATATTCTGAGCCTCATAACCAGAGCAGATAGTGGAAAATAAAAAAAACCCTTTGCAGAAATCAAATAATTCACTGTATCCAATTAAATGACACACTAATAAGTTGGCTTTTCAGTTAAACTTTAAGGTCTTTGACACAGTCCGATAAGATATCGCATGCGGAAATATGGGTGCGAAATTCGCGTCACCATGGGGAAACCTGAATGCGATGCGTCAAAATTCCGGGACGAAGGAGGAAATTTGCATCCGACTTTGATAATCGGACTGTAAAATAGCAAGGAAAAATTGATAAATCAATTTATCTTAGTCTGTTCTTTCCGACGAACAAGACGAATCGAGATGTGATCTTTTTTAGAAAGAACTGATAATATCGCGAGAACGTATAACGAATAGCTTTGTGCTTGCCGTGTTTTCACAAAATTGTGCAAATTGGTAAGAAAACCTAGGTTTTTACTTATCTTAAATTTTGCACTGAATTTCTGCTCCAAGCCATCCAAGATTCCAAAGCTGTTTCCTTCCGAACTCGTTTTGTCACGAACGTCGCACAGGGTTTCCCGAGAAAGATCTAAGACAGAGCTCCGAACCTGGAAAACACTAGAACGACATAGTTTAGTAATCTAGCATTTGCACAAGAAGGTTACATAATAATACAGTTGAGATTCTACGAAGAAAGTGTATAAGTCACTACGACTTTAAACAAATTTCAGCTACGAAAATAAATTTAAGATACAAATACTCAAAAATAGAATAAATTTTACGCCTTGCGAGTTCGATGGAATTTCGTATAGTCCTTCCTAGATCTTAAGTTTAATCTAGGTTGTGAGAAAAGTGATCTTAAAGAGACTTATTCCATAAAAGAAAGTAAAGTTGAACTTACTTTGCTAAGGCGGAGACTAGATCAGTATGCCGTGAAATTGTGTGAACATTTTCTCATGATTTCTGTTTGCAGTCAAAGTTAAAATTTTAATTATTTAATTACTTCTCTAGCCGGAGTAGAAAAATTACTAATAGAAAAATTCCGAGTAACAATTAATTAACATCCCCAAAAGTCGTCTGTCCTTCGATCTTCTTCCTTTTCGGAAATCGATGGACGGACTGTTGGACAGACGTGGATGGTGATCCTCAGCCTACTTCCTCCCACATTTTCCAAAACCACATATTAAGCCATACCTCATCTGGTATCACATGGCTTTCGTAAAATAGGCCAACAGCAAGTTCATCGTTTCTTCACTATTAGCAACCGTTGTCTTGCCCTTCTTTTATCTAGGCAGCAGAATGTCTATAGCGTACATACGCGTCGTGACTGAAATGTTGCGTGAACTGAACTTGTTTTCGGCGAAAGTCTCAATAACAGTTGAAAATGTGGCAAACAGCAAGTTCATCAATTCGGCATTAACAGCTTAACAACTTCTCTTGCCCTTATTCTGGGCGGCAGAATGTCTTTGGCACGCATTAGCACAGCGTCTGAACTGTTTCGTGCATCGACACCGACTGAAGTCTGAACTTGTTTTGAATCAAAGTCTTTGGAACAAGTGAAAATGTGGGGGTAAACAACTGAATGAGGTGTTTGAGGCTTGTTTGGGACTTGCAGCCGACGCGCTGAAATTATGGTGACGGCTGGTGGTATTTTCGCAAAGCAAACGGATGGCTGGGTTGATAGATGGTTGCCGTCTTTTGCAGATGTAGACGGACAAACGTAAGAAAAAATGCAAACCCCAAGCCATTCACTCGGATGAGTTTAATCTTTTACATGTTAACTCCGGGCAGGAATTTAAAATTTAGGCAAACAGAAAATCAATGAGAAAAAATAAACAACTTACAGTTTTTCGTCGACCATACCGTACTGCTGGTTCACTATATCACTATAAAAGTGGTCACTTCTGGACACTGTTGACGACATCGTCAAAGTGGCTCACTTCTGACACCATTTGTCAGGGATGTCGAGTGGTGGTAAGGCTTGTAGTATAGCAGGAGGAACCAGACGGTGGTACGAAAGAATAAATATGTATTCACACAGAAAGTAAGTATAAAGATGTTAAGCATACGCGTATCTGATCTAGTCTAAAGATATATCGCTCCGGCGACTCTGTATATATGTCAGGGCGGATAGGACCAACGGCACGTTCTTCCCGCATGATGCCGTGTCCTAGATATGTGGAAGTAGGCGACCCTGACAGACTGTATGAGCACTTAGCTTTAAAGTTTAACTGAAAAGCCAACTTTTTTGTATCATTTAGTTGAATACACTAAATTATTTGGGTTCTGCTAAGTGATTTTTTTTTTCTCAACTATCTGCTCTAGTAGTGACGTTCATAATATCTACGGCCGTCCGAAAATTTGAATCTCAATATAAACACGCTTTTCAGTGGCCTGTGATAAGCTCGCGGCAAGGGGTTCACTGCGTGAACGCTTCGTTTTTGTAAATCGTTATCCTCAACCATACAACCATACAACAAAGGGACAAGCGCATAGAGGTACAACAAGTCCGACAGAGAAAGTCCACTACCCAAAAATCGATTATTCGGGACTAGCGGAGCAGTGATGTAACGTCTTTTCTTCGGGTCTACAGGACTATATAAGTGAATAAGTGATGGGTAACTAGACTTTCCTATCTCTGCCCTTTTCGGTTAAACTTTACGCTACTAGATCTTTTCCATTGACGAAGAGGTTGGTTTTCGGTTTTGCTCTCAGAAATCTTGGCTACTGCAATGTACAGCATTGGCGTGTGATCTTTTTCGCTGAATGAATTTTCACTGCATAAAGAAAGCAGAATGGCAAACAAGAAGAAAACAGGTACACTGAACTGTCGATAACGAGGTCAGTTTGCAGAATTAAAAAAAAAACGAGGCAAGGAAAAAATACTTTATTGGATCGGGCCTGAGAAAATGTGTATCCCTAAACGGCAACTGAAAAGTGGTCAAGAGCAAAAACGTGAAGTTCCGAACACGGATCAACCGATAAAAGTTGAAAAGCGATGTTCCGCCTTAAATAAGCATTAGGACCGGTGACGTTTCAAATCGCAGTATTTCAACTGCAGAGCGGGAAAAACGATGGCTATTCTGCAAGTAAGACTTTCGTCATTAGTTGTTTGTAGTCGCAGCGATAGTAATTAGCACGGAGTATTTCTGATTGTATTCTTTCTTGGAGTATCCTATCCAAAGCTAGATCAAAGCATTGGCTAAACTCGTATACCTCTTGAAAATATAAAATTTAGAAGTCTTAATTTTCTTCTTCGAGTTGAGCGACAGGAGTCCTGTTCTGGTTTAATCATTCTCCTTCCTTGGCAAATTTCGACGTTCGGGGCCTTGTTTTGGCAACGTTGACCTCAATGACGAAAAAGGCTGTGTCATCGGGGCTCCAATACACTTGATATTTCATAAGAAGGGGCACTTATTATACTGGACGTTCCTAAATTAACTGACCGCTGAAATTCTCTCTCAAAAAATTTTGGAGCAAAGATAATCTGTCCCCAGATGGTCCGTCTATTCCCCCCCTCCCCCCCCCCGTCGTCCGTACGTCGTTCCGAGAGGAACACTGGTAATAAATTTTTTCCATATCCTGCTAATTCTTCTGCCCGATTTTTACATAGTTTCATCTCGTCATTTATTTCTGGTCAAATCTTGTAAGTGTATTAGTAAATTTGTTTCGTTTCTGTGTTTTGTAAAAAAAAAAAAAAAAAAATATTCCTCTTCTAGCTTTATTTGGAGCTATTTGAAAAATAAATTCGATTGATTGATTGAAAAGTGGAGTATATAGAAAAAGAAGAAAAAAGGAAACAAGAGAACACAAGTGAAACATAAATAAGAAGAAAATAACTAAATCAGAAAAAATAACGAAAAAGAAGAAGACACTAGCACCAACGCCGCATACAAGGAATTGTTCTTGCTAAGAGAACGAGCATATCGAGAGAGCCGATTCTGGACGGCCCTATATGGATCATCAATGCCATGCCTTTAACTAATCCACGAGTTTCTTGTCCAGGGTGGTGACCTAGCAAGAACTTGCAGAATCGGTAAAAGCTACGACCGGATGGAACGCTTATTCCGATCTGTCAACAGCGCCCACAACGGGCAAAGACCAATAACGTGTGGCCAAGAACAAATGACGAGACAGAACTGCTGTCTCCCTATCTTGGTCATACAAACATGCTGAGTCGAGTAAAATACGACCGACTCCCGATGCAAATGAGCGGCTTCGCGCCACATCGCCCACATCACGTTTCGTTACCTCTACAAAGACCGCTCAGATTTGTCGGGGTTTTCATAGTCGCTGCATGCGACTAAAGACAGTAGTTCTTACTGATTATTTGTTCTTGGTGTGGCTGCAACAGCGCATTGAAAAGCCTGGCTCTGATGTGTCGGTTATAATTAGTCTTGGCAGATATGAGTAGTCCATAGGACTTGCGGATCTTGCTGGTCAGATGTTCAACTAGCAGTGATCTTGTAGATTTCACGTCACAACCGATTGGGAGCCCGAGGTAAACTTAACTAGTCGCTGGTCTTATCACACAATTTCCAAGTCGGATATCAGGAACGTCACAGAACGTCGAAATTCTTCGGAGAACGAGAATTGATTGAAATACTTCTGAAGCAGAATGAATTACTAACATAAGTACGACCTGCCCTTTAAACGTTAATGGTGATGATCATTCAGGGACTAATAGGAACTAAACTGTATGGCGTCTCTTTACTGGAATATGGTGATTTTTTTTTCCGAGCGCCGGAGTTCTAGTGGTACCCTTCCCTCTTTGTGTTTGTGGACACCGAGCGAAGAAATTAATTATGATTCTTTTCTTCAGCTTGAACACAAGGCACGGAAAGAAGTTTCCCTTTTACGCCACCAGATTTCCGACCTGTCAATTCAACAAGAGACAGCTCTGTTGGATCTTGAGAGAGCTTCAGACCAGGTCAGAAAACTCCAAGCACAACTTCAAGAGGCAAAGAAGTCGGAGGTGAAGTTTAAAGAGGCCACGTCAGAGTTGAAGTCCCTGTTGGAGACGGAGAGAGCAGCGCGGGAGAATTTGAAATTGAAAAACGCGGAGCTTGAAAAGGTATCTTAAAGTTTGTGGTGTAGGTTTTTGAAGAGTTTAATCGGGTGAGGATTCATTGCATTACGAAATTTTTTTAATCCACCTTTTTTTTCTGGCAACATTTAACTGCTTTCCATGCAAATTCTAGCTTTTAATGTGGTTCAGTCCCCCAAAATTTCAAGCCTCAGATGCAAACTATTTGACGCACCTTTCTTATAAATAGCGAATACTGCGAGATAAGCCGCAGGCGAAATTTTGTTGAAACACTGATGATCAAAGTGCCGTTTTGCGATCCCAAGACTATCTATTAAACCACAGAGCTGTATGGCGAAAAAATAGGGCCATCCAGGGTAAAGTAGAGACAAAGTACATTTATTCTGAATTTACAGCAAACAAAAGCAGGCTAGTTTTCACGTCAAGAGACGTGCTTATTCCTGAAGTACTGCAATCATTAGAAATAAAAGTTTGAAATAATTAAAAAAAAGGCAACCAGCTGAAGCTTCTAGAACAAGAGCTAAATAAATGCCACTTAAATTACCCAACTCAGTAACTGGGGTGAACCAAGTAATGAATTCCTACTATCTAAAAACTAACCAAAAAAAAGGAACACATCGGGAGCGGTATAACAACCGAATTTCGTAATGGAATAAAACTCTTGTTAGAACCACCTTAAACAACCGAATGTGTCAAGTATACGGACCAATTTCTCGGGTGAAATCGACTGAATTTGGTAACGAATCATAACCAAATAATCTGATTAATTACTAAATTATGAAATGGACTGACCGAATGCAACAGAACAGATACGGACAAGAAAATTCCGGTGAATTACCGATCGGTAACGAATGAGACGAGGAATGATACCAAATAAACACGTTAAATCACCGAATTCACGAAAGGGACGGAGCGAATGCGGTGAAATCAGTGTGGACTGAACAAAAGTTGGATGAATTACCGAATTCGATGAAGAATGGGAACCAATAAACACGTTAAATCACCTGATTTCGAAATGTGGCGACAAGGTATTTATAAAACGGGCATTACGCTTTTGTTTGATGGAGTTAATTTATGTGGCGAGAAATAGGAAAATACCATTAGAGTTGATAGGAATGATTGTTCTGAACAAAGCTGTACTTTTCTTTTCGGCAAAATCCTAACACCAGCCAACATTGTTCACAAGTAACCGAATCAACCCTTTTACGCAACTTGTTCTTGCCAGTTCGGAAATTATTTATTGGGTTAAGATTCATTGAACCACCAATTTCGTGAAAATTGGTGGGTTTGCAGAAATGATGTAAAAACTTCCGAATTCTTCCCAATCAACTCCTGTTCAGCACAACCGTTACTATAGAACTGATCTTTTCGTGATAAGATGACGTATTGTTTTTCGAAAATACCCCCCTCCCCCCAGACACTAGCCATTTTCGTGTTACCGCATTTCGACTCTGTTCAGACTTCCCGCTCTCTGAAGGAAAATAAATACAAACCGTCAGTTAGTGAAGTCAGCAGTTTTTCTTTATTTCTTCTGAGTAGAAGTTACATATCGATGATGTGTGAAGATCTATGTATCGATCTGCAGTAGAGTTGAAGTAGAGATTTGATGCTTCTTTGAACGTTAGTTAACTTTAAGCAGTTCCTTTTTCATCAATTGCTGAGACAAAATTCAGCTTCCAGTCAGCCAAAGTAGCTAATTAATCCTAACTCCTAAGAACACCTGAGTGGGTGTTTTGGGTCTTCGTTCAAAACTGCGCTATTTAAAGCTAAATTACGTTCAAAGAAGCATACCTCTATCGATGATATTGTAGCCTACTATTTGAATGTAGCATATGATAGTACTTAATTTCCTTGAACTTTAACCAATTTCAGGAGCTTGAGGTGGAGCAAGAACGTCTACGTCATGTTGAAACTATTTGAATGTAGCATATGATAGTACTTTATTTCCTTGAACTTTAACCAGTTTCAGGAGCTTGAGGTGGAGCGAGAACGTCTGCATCAAGTTGAAACTATTTGAATGTAGCATGTGATAGTACTTTATTTCCTTGAACTTTAACCAATTTCAGGAGCTTGAGGTGGAGCGAGAACGTCTACATCAAGTTGAAACTATTTGAATGTAGCATGTGATAGTACTTTATTCCCTTGAACTTCAACCAATTTCAGGAGCTTGAAGTGGAGCGAGAACGTCTACATCAAGTTGAAACTATTTGAATGTAGCATATGATAGTACTTCATTTCCTTGAACTTTAGCCAATTTCAGGAGCTTGAGGTGGAGCGAGAACGTCTACATCAAGTTGAAACTATTTGAATGTAGCATGTGATAGTACTTTATTCCCTTGAACTTCAACCAATTTCAGGAGCTTGAAGTGGAGCGAGAACGTCTACATCAAGTTGAAACTATTTGAGTGTAGCATGTGATAGTACTTTATTCCCTTGAACTTGAACCAATTTCAGGAGCTTGAAGTGGAGTGAGAACGTCTACATCAAGTTGAAACTATTTGAATGTAGCATATGATAGTACTTTATTCCCTTGAACTTGAACCAATTTCAGGAGCTTGAAGTGGAGTGAGAACGTCTACATCAAGTTGAAACTATTTGAATGTAGCATATGATAGTACTTCATAAGAACTTTCACCAATTTCAGGAGCTTGAGGTGGAGCGAGAACGTCTACATCAAGTTGAAGTTGAAGTGGCCAGGCTACGAGACGATTCGAAGGCTAAGGACGACGAACTGCTGGAGCTGAAGCGGTTCAAGCAGATGATTTGCGAACTAAGCGGTGCGAGTGGAAAAAAGGGTGTCCATTGAATGCGTTCCTGATAATTCGCAATAGATTTTGCATTTTAGACAGAAATTAGTTTCTAGCAGCACGCTATTTCCGGTAGAAAAAGCAACGAATGCTTTATCTTGTTTGTGTCTGCTAAGCTGATTCACAAGATTGGCACATGTATCCCTGCTGTGGAATGCTGTAATGGGCCAAAGTTCATGAAAATTTAAGAGTGGAATATTGAAAACGTTTAAAGTTGAAATTAAGCTTGTGTTATGCATTCCGCTTGGCGCTGATGTGACAACAGGGACAATGAAACGGCGGACGAAAGATAAAGACGTTCTCAAGTCTTTCTTGCAAAACTAAATTTGCCATGTCGGTGGTGATAACAAATAAAACTGCCAAGAGCTCAAAAGAGAAGATTGGCAACTCCTTCCTCTGTTTCTGACGGTAAGGTCGCACGCATTAATACACACGGAAGCCAGAAAATTTTCCCACGTATAGTGAATTGGACAGGATTTGTTCTGATGTGCTTGAAAATCCCAAGGAACTTGAAACAACTCAACTGACTGCCAATCGTAGTGATGTTGTTACTTGGTATTATGTTGTACCGTAGTACTCCAAATAAATCTGTGGTATTTCTCGGTTTTGCTATGTTCGGTCAAAGCAAAATAACATTAGGGAGTAGCGCATCGGAATGATCCCCCGACTCAGCCTTTGTTTCAAAGAAGCTTTCCCCGTTCTTGATTCTACTATCATAAAACGCGAGAAAAGGCGAATTTGTTTCAAATCAATAGTCATAAAACGCGAAATAGGAGAATTGAGGGGACAATCACGAGGAGAATTGGGGTAAAAAAAACAATTAATAACACATATCGTCTTTCGACAGACAAAAGGTCGTATCTGAAATATTTCCGAAATACGTTTTATTAAATTTTCTTCCCGAAAGAAAGACGCGTCGTTTGGTCTATTGTCGTAACGGTACTGCGCACAGAAGCTGGGACATGAGCTGCTAAGTCGCCGTATCTGCCTTTGCAATGTTTTTGAACCCGGGTATTTTCGCTCTCCTGAACAGTTCTGAAAAGTGAAGATACTACCTTTTGGCTGTCCAGGGACGATATAATACTTTTCAGATGTCTAAACAAATTGAATAAAACAGAAATACAGTTCATCGGACGATAGGCTTTTACGGATCGATTACTTATAAGCAAAACAATCATTCTTAAATTCGATTACTACCTGAAACTATAGTTAAAACACGAGATACGACCCCCCCCCCCCACGCCGGTGATGGGATCCTGGGATGAAAGTGTCAACATTTTTTCGTGTCCTTTCTGCGCATGCCAAGTTTCGTTGCTTAGCTTATCTGGAAGTGCCCGAACTAGCTCGGATAGAAAGACCGACATTAAGATCGCCTGTTATGGTACTTGAGCAAAACAATGCAAGTGCCATACAAGATGATACAAGTGTATCACGTAAAAAGAAGTGTTCCCGGATTTACTATTCAACAAGAACAAAGACAGACACATATCAAGAACACGATCACGGCTTTTCGTCGACATTAAAAATTTGGTTCAATCAATCATCAGCACTGGTCGTCGAGGATTGCAACTGGTTAGATCTCGACGCTGCGAGTGGCAACACTTGGAATCTAGCTCTCACATTTTTCTTTTGAATACAAGACCTGGGTCAGTAACGTCAACAAATCACCATGGTCGGGACATAATGCGTGGACATACTCGAAGAAACATCGACGGTAAGTTATCTGACGGTCTTTTGTGATTAATTTTTCACTATCAAAAGACGCAGTGGCGTTAATGAAAAGTAGTCCCGGGCGCCGCCGCCGTTGAAACGGCGTTAGCTATGGTGCGCCATCTGAAAAATGTGGCTTCGGGGTCACTATTTTCAACATGTTATCGAAAAAGAAAGGTCACCCGATTGACGACATGTAGGTACTCAAACTGCTGAGGTTTTACGAACTCATATAGAAAGAAAACATTACGATCGATAGAAAGAAGAAGAAGAAGAATATTGACAGAAGAATTATGAAACTCCTGTGCAGTCGAAAAGGGTCCAAGGTCATCACATGTTGACTATATTGTAACGGAATTCTGTAAGTCATGACGTAAATAGTGACGTCTTGCGATTGAGGACCCCAAAGTAGGATTTGATTGTCCCTAGTACGGTTTATAAATGTTAACGCAACCTGCGCCTCGCTGGCCGCTCGGCTCTGTATATATATATTCAAATATATATTCACCGTTAGGAATAAACTACAGTTTTTTGTTTTTATAGGCAAATTACATCAAATAGGTGTGACGTCACGCTTTTACGGAATTCCGATATAATTTAGTTTACACCGTCATCACAGGTTTCCATCTTGACAGTTAGAACCTTGTTATGACTGAAAACCTTTTTAGGGTGGAGTCGAGTTCATTTAAAGTTCGAGGTTGCATACCCCTCCTGTAGTGTAGATAGGAATTCTGGTCAGCTTGAGAGGATCCCGTTAGTGAAGACAACTAGAAAAAAATCTAGTTGGGCAGTAGTTGCATTTTTGCAGATACTATGGTATCTGATACCACGGTCTTGCCTGGGTCTTGTAGTCACTGTAGTATCTGGCCAGTTATCGTAGTATCTGATATTACGAAACCATGGTCCGACCGTGGTTTAGGGCTTGTTTCCGCGCCAACCAACATACTTCGGTTCAGGGTAACCAGTATTTTTGAAACTTTCGGTCCTAATGATCCAGCGTTTTTGTGTTCACTTTCCACGTCACTCTCCAATACTAGCGGAGCGCCGAAACCGAGAGGTTTCCCACTCTTGATTTTAGTGTACAGCAGGTGCCCAGTGCCACGGTGCCTGGTCGGTGCTGGCACCGTTAGCCACGTGTTCAAACATTAAAATAAGCATCTTTAGAAGTGTTTGAAAGATAAATCGCATAACTTATGGCCGAAGAGGTTTCACAGCGCCAAAACCGAGAGGCTTCCGACTCTTTGATTTTAGTGTACAGCAAGTGCCCGGTGCCGTAGTGCCTGGTTGGTGCTGGCACCATTAGCCACGTGTTCAAACATTAAAATAAGCATCTTTAGAAGTGTTTGAAAGATAAATCGCATAACTTATGGCCGAAGAGGTTTCACAGCGCCGAAACCGAGAGGTTTCCCACTCTTGATTTTAGTGTACAGCAAGTGCCCGGTGCCGTAGTGCCTGGTTGGTGCTGGCACCGTTATCCACATGCTCAAACATTAAAATAAGCATCTTTAGAAGTGTTTGAAAGATAATTCGCATAACTTATGGCTGGCACCAGTGCTGGAGCATACGATTTTGGTCGGTGCCTGCCAGTGCCGGGAAAAAGGTGTACAGAGAGTACCAAGGATTGGAACACCCCTCGGCCAACCGACCTACAGTCTTGGCACGGCGCGAAATTCAAAATTTTCATTGGAGAGATAGGCGTGCGACGGAAAGACGCCGTTTTTGGGATCCCAAAACGTAAGTGGAGGGATACCTATGACATCGCAAAAGTTGTCCGTCCGTCCGTCCGTCCGTCTGTCCGTCCGTCTGTAAGCACGATAGCTCTCAAAGGGAATGAGATATTTTGATGAAACTTGGTGTGAGCATTCTTTGGGTCAAGAGTAAGGTCGAGTTCGTAGATGGGCCCTGTAGCTTTACATTTAAGGGTGGGGGAGGGTGTTTAAATTAAGGGGCAAGCAA